>BMAO01021167.1:0-16465 GCA_019973975.1 Trichonephila clavata | reverse complement strand
GAAGTGCGCGTCAACATTTGCCTTGGTAAAATGTGCAATAATCCCGATATGAGCTTGAACAACATCCAATACATTATTGAAAATCACAATCGAATCCAAGAATGAAAGAGTAACATAGGAAAAAAAATTACAAAATCAAATCAACGGACGAAAAGATTGGGGAGTACAGTGAACCAAAATTCTCTGCCTGTAAGAAATGAGGTCAGTGAAATTATTAGTTTACATTTATGTAATCCAGAAGTGACTGAGTTTCGTTTAAAAAGACTCTTCGGAGAGGAAGAGTAATAGAAATGATTTTAAAACTTTTATTTGGTATATTTTGTGTTAAGTAATATTGTTTATATTTAGAAGAGAAAGTAGAGTGTGTTTTATTATATAAAATTTTGAGAAATTTTAATGTATTTCATCATTTTATTTTAAATTGTTAAAGGAATTATATAATTTATATGAAAGTATTAGTGTTATATAGTTGAAAGATATAACATTAGTTATTAGAGAAATTACACACTCTAATGTACTAATATTAAGGAAACTGATTGTGAGGAAAATTAAAATTAAAGTCACATTGCATTCTTTTTATACACTGAATTTTATTATTTTGTTAATTATTTTATTCATCAGTAACTTTACTAAATCTAAATTTAAATTTAAATTTTTCTCATATTGAAATTGTGTGTTTTCATATACTGGCCACATATCAGGATTCACTGTTTCTCGAAATTTCCCTTGTCTAAAATTAAAGTAATTCAACAACTTGATTTTGGAAATGATACAGTGGATCGAAATACAATCATTATGATTTTGTTAATGTCTTGAAAATTAAGAGGACAAACTTATTTAGTTTGATTTGTATACCTCTTATTGTTTTCATATTAGCATCCTGAACATCTGTGATTTGATCACGCAGATTTGTCAGAGAGATGTGTTGGTATTGGTATGGTGTAAATTATTTTACTGACTATGAAATGCGAAGGAGAAAAATTTGTCTATGAAATGAATAAGTTGCAAAAGTTACAGAGAGATTCAGAATGTTTTATGTGATGATTTGAAGTAAAAGTAAATATGGTGAAAAATTTACTATATTAATCTGTATGAGTTGTTGAAAATAATTATTATAATAATGATAGATGATTCCTTCATCTAGAGATGATTCCCTTTTCGAATCGAGATAAATAAAATAGCTCTTATATATTCGTATACTTTTATATTCTTTATTCTTATAATACATGTAAAAGGAATATGGTCTTGTGTGTTGAATAGTGTATAAGTGTTATACAAACTGTTCTCATATTATTAATCATATTTTATTCATGTCTACGCTTTGATATTTTAACAGTGTATTTTAGCTATGTATATTTTTATGTAACAACATTAAGTAGTGTTAGGAAGGCACCTGAGTATATTTTAATAGCATATTAGTATCTTAATATTTGTATATCATGTATTTTTTAAATTATATTATTGTTTAATATGATAAACTTCCACACATATACTATACATAGGTAGTCTATGTGCTAGCAATAACACAAATCTAATAATATGAAAGATTTGGAGGAAACGTTAAGCTCTTTTTCTGGATGCAATATAGATTTGAAAACGCTAATGTACCTTTATGTGTAAGGAATTTCATTTTATCAATTAATATTTTAAAAGTGCTATTATTTTGTTTATTGCTATAATTTCGTTTATTGTATTGTATTTTGATTTTATTATTCGTGTACTTAATTGTCTTTACTATGTGTAAAATGTATTTCTATGTTATGTTATGTACTGTTTTGTATATATTAAAAATTTACTATGTTTGTAAGAGAGATAGACCACCCGTTACTCCAATTTTAAAATTTGGGGGGGGAACGTAAGATAATTAAATTAGATCTAAAACTAAATCGCTAGTCCACTTCTAACTTTTACCTTCACGTTACATCTTCAAGTATTAAATTTATTACCCAGTTCGGAAATATAGAACACATGGCTTAAGAGAAGTTTGCCGCCTTCGACCATTAATTTTTATGGCCTAATGTGTCATACTTAAATTCTCAAGTATATCTCTTCAATCAGAAGCGTACTTGAAAAGTATAAGGCTTCTGACGGGCCGCCTATTCATATGGTTAACACGTGTCCGTCTCTCTCTCTCTCTCTCTATTACAGACAGATTACAAAATGATCTCATGGAATAAACACGGTTAAATTAAAATGTCTTGAAGTTCACTAAAAAAACCACGACATATGTATATATATACATATATATATATATATATATATTTCAAAAAATATACAAAAAATAGTTATATACCTAAGATAACTATTGTCATAATAGAAAAGATTTAGCCACAGAAATACTAAAAGCAAACTCCCAGCCTTAGGAACTAGGAATGCAGGTTTAAAACAAAGTTTTCTGGCCAGCCAACCTTTACCTGAATTTGCCAGTATTCTGAGCTATAGGGAAAGCAATAAAAATTTCTAGAGAAGTTTAACTATATATTATAGATAAAACCATAATCTATTAATGTAATACTATAATGTAATATAGTATAATAATAACTAACTTAATAATAACTAAAATATTTAAAATCAAAGCTAAACTTATAGAAGACTTACCGCGTGAATACATATTCGCCTCTTATGGACAGTAACAGTAACGCATATAATTATTATGTATTGATAAAGTAGCATTATTACTATATATATACTTTCAAAAATTCTATATTTTATTTTAAAATTTATAGAAAATAAAAATACCATCCAGGCATAAACGATTAGTTTTAATAAAATATATTATTACAAAAATTACTATATATATATATATATATATATATATATATATATATATTAATTTACAAAAATTTAGAACTCTAACAGATTTAGTCTTAAAAGAAAACTACATTAATTTTATTGGTTCTCTGTACAAACAAACCAAGGTTTGCCTCAAGGTTGCCTGCTAGCAATAGTTTGGCTAATTTATATTTACACTTTTACGAAAATAATTAGATTATTAATAATGATTATTACATATTTAGATACATAGATGACCTAATTATTTTTGGAAAAATAATAATTTTAATCCCAATATTACTTTTTATCCGAATTTGTTAAAGCTAATTAAAATTAATAGTAATCCAGTTAAAACTATTTTTGGGATGTATCATTGTGTATTAAGGACTATCAATTACATAGCAATATTTATGATAAAAGAGATGATTTTAATTTAGCATTCTTAAAGTGCCTTTTTGGAATCCCAACCTATCTATATCTATATATAGAAATATTACTTTCAATGATATTTATCCTAATAACGTATTAGTTAGTGATAAATTTAATATGTATTTAAATTTTAATCGCTTTACTGAACATTGTATGGAACACGGATACCCTCCTAAATTTATAAAAGGTTATCTAAAGCTAAATAAAAATATGTTATTAGTTGTACAGTTTATCGATAGTTGGCGCCTCAAGCTTAGTAAATTAACAATATTATATTTTATTTAAAATTAATGGTATATGGCTGAGTGTTAAAAATATAGAGAGATTTTAAATGTGTGTATATATATATAGTATTAATGTTATTTTATCAAAACTTATTAATTTTATGCGTTACTGTTATGATCCATTGCCCGGAATATGTTTTGTAGTACTCACGTGATAAGTCTTAATCTAAAAGTTTTATCTTTGATTTTAAAATATTTTAGTAATTATTACAGGGTATAATATTATTGTTTTACATTAATAGATTAGGGTTTTATTTATAATAATGGTTAAACTTCTATAGAAATTTCTTCCTTTCCCTATGGTCCAGAATATTGGCAAATTCAGGTGAAGGTTGGTTGGCCGAAAAACGTTGTTTAAACTGGCAATCCTAGTTCCTAAGGCCAGGAATTTGCTCTAGTATTTCTGTGGCTAAAACTATTCTATTATGACTATAGTTATCTTAGGTATATAATTATTTTTTGTATATTTTTGTAATATATATATATATATATATATATATATATATATAGAGAGAGAGAGAGAGAGAGAGAGAATGTGTTAAATTATTAATTTTTTTCATATTAATTAATCTCTTATTACTATTCTTCATTGTTATTATTAATAGTGTAATAAAAGTAAATTTTGCAAATGTTGTTTCGGCCAAATAAATCAATTTGCAGTATTGCAGAACAATGTGATAAACTGAAGAGAAATACACAACACATTTTTCCCCCTCAACCTCGGATTTTAATATATGTTTTTTGTACACCATATTTCCATAAAGAACATTGTTTTTTAAAAGTAATTGCACTTAATAAGTTAATACAAGGCCTTCAATAGTAACTTGTTTTTCACATGATACTTTTTCGCACACTAATTTAAATAACCATAATATTTACCCACATAGAAATATTAAAATGGCATGAAAAGAGGAGCTTTATTGTTGTTTTTATTTCGGTTTGATTCTACAAAATTCAAAACTATCACAGGATATATTTCTTCCGTGATTTTTTGTATTTTAGCAGTACCTTTCAAAACTAGTATTTGTTTTCCTTTGAAAAATTGTAAATTACGTTACAGATACCATGATGTTTGAAAATATATACCTGAGTGTAATATATTTAAGGATGTTTGTATTTGTAAGTATATTAAAAATGCAAAATACTTATAATATATCAGTTAATAAATAAAGCTACTCTCACAAGTAAAATAGTTATAAGGTATAATAATTTATCCATATTTTATGATATCTACTACTAAATACGCAGGATAAATGTCGATATTTTTGAAATTATTATTTTTATATTTGAATGTGGCTGTTGCTTATGCTGAATAGGAAACATTTCGTTCATATTAATTAACAACAAATTAATAAAATGCTTGTTACACAAACATAAATTATACTCTATATTTTGAAACACTTATTTACGAGTTTAAATACCAGGTTATTGTTGTAGTGTATGACAAAGTGCAAAGGTGGTAATAACAAAACATAAAGATATAGTTAAATATTGTCAAAGGCGTAATTTACTGCCGTGGTAAATTCCATGGCACGATCCGAGTATAGGATGTCCATGCTGCAGTCATTGTATATTTTAAAAAGGGCACCAACAATGGAAAGGCAGCTAAGAAGGTGTTTGGGATCCAGTTGCGTGCCTGAGCAGTGCCTGCATTCTACATATGATCTGAAACCATCGGGCAGAATCTTCATGCCCTTAACATGCTTTGACCTTAGTCTAGTTCAACGTTTCTCAAACTCTGGGGCACTTCCCTCTAGGTGGGCGTGATAATTCTACAAGAGGGCCCAGCATAGTAAAAAGTCGAAACCAGAGATTATTAAAAAAATTATTAACTTGCTGAACTTAAACAAACGAAATACATTTAATATAATAAAAATAAAATACACATTTGCGTTGATATAATACACTTATAAATGCATCAGTACCGCATAACGTATTTTATAATTAATTTAACAACACTAAAGTAAAAATAAACTTAGTAATTACCAGTGACCTCATGGGAGGGTCATGCATAAAATTATACGTATACAAAAATTAATACTTATCCTGATAATTTGTACAGTTTATAATTAATCCAGGCCGTGGGTAGCCTAGTGGTTAGAGCACCGGACTCTAGATCGGAAGGCCTGGGTTCGATGCCCGATGCCACCAAATGCCCACCGAGTACACAAATCGGAGAACGTGCTCGTTAAATCTGTGGGTCCGAACGGTGTCGCCATCTATCGTGTTGCGTGAGCAAAATCGCACTGTCACCCTCTTGGGGGCTCAAAGCTTAGGCTAACGACAGGCGTAAAATTCTAGCCCTTGCCGCGATGAATTTCGTGGATCTTGATCTGATGTTACTGTCGATCAGGTGGCATAAGCAACAACAACATAATTAATCCCTTCAATGCCGATAAAAATGTAGGCTATTTGCTTCTCAATGCAAACTTCTACTTAAGCGATATATTATGGATGGAAGGGGTAGAAAATTAATAATTGAGCAAATCCTCTGAAGTAAACAAATCCTTCGCAAAAACTGTCAAGGTCTTTTATTCCATTCCAAAGCTACGTAAGCGATATATTATGGGTGGAAAATTAATAATTGAGCAAATCATCTGATGTAAACATATCCTTCGCAAAAACTGTCAAGGTCCTTTTATTCCATTCCAAAGCTACGTAAGCGATATATTATGGGTGGAAAGGGTAGCAAATTAATAATTGAGCAAATCCTCTGATGTAAACATATCCTTCGCGAAAACTGACAAGGTCCTTTTTTCCATTCCAAGGCCAAGTAAGCGATATGTTATGGGTGGAAAGGGTAGAAAATTAATAATTGAGCAAATCCTCTGATGTAAACATATCCTTCGCGAAAACTGACAAGGTCCTTTTTTCCATTCCAAGGCCACGTAAGCGATATGTTATGGGTGGAGGGGGTAGAAAATTAATAATTGAGCAAATCCTCTGAAGTAAACAAATCCTTCGCAAAAAACTGTCAAGGTCCTTTTATTCCATTCCAAAGCTCTTTTGGACTAATTTTATGGAAGGCAATGCACAGAAAAGGTCATACTTCAGAAATACTTATATATTCGTTCAGGGAAAATAAGTCTTTGACTGGGCAAAATGTTTATATACGCCGTTGGCAGGTTTAGTGTCAAAGTATAGTATTATTTAGTTTAATACATTGCTGTTGTATGGGGGGGGGGCGATGTCAATTATGATTGAAAATTGGATCACAAATACTGAAAGTTTGAGAAGCACTTGTCTAGTTATTGTTGTCGTAATTTCTCGGCTATCATTTAATTCTAGCAGCGAGAGTTTTTTTTCTTGGGTTTGAGCAGAGCTTTTGCTTTGCGACTGAGTTGGCAACAAAGACCGTGTATATGATTCCTTGATCTTGAGCTTCAAACTAGGATTAAGTTTGGTCTCCTGAAGCAACATGAACATTTTTGTCTTGAAGGAGACAGGATAGTTCATCGATTTTCCCCTGCGTTCCATTAATGTTGAACTGAAGAATATTCAGCGTCCTCGTAGCATGTTCCTCGGAGTGTTCCCAAACATCAGAACACAAGTATTGGTTAACCCGGTCGAGGTAGCATTATTATATATCTCAATATATTGCACTTGTCATAATTGAGAGTTGCCAGAGCCCCGAGAGGTTGGACTTCTGCTCATCTACACACACATGAGCTTACGTGGGGACTTTCTACTCCGGTCACCACACTAAAATACCAAGTAGCACGAAATACTTCTTTCCACATGTATGATGAATCACCATATAAATCAATGTTTTTCTTTAACAAACCTTTACAACTGTACTATGTTCATGAACTCATAGAATGCACACGAAAACGGTAATAATAGGGTGGACATGTAAAAACATAAAACAATTTACTACAAACTACTAAAGAAGAAAATACCGAGCTGACTTACTTTTATTTAAGTTTGGAATGATATAGCTAATATATATATATATGGGTACGTAAAAATATTTTTCTGGTCTCTAAATCATTTGTTTTTCATATAATCATTTATTATTTTATTTTTTCTCATATATCAATGTGATTACTATTTTCCCTCAATAATTTAAGTTAACTATTAGCTTAATTTCTATTCTTTGTTTATGCTTTCCAAATTTTGATTGTTGCAAAACTTTAAAAATTTAATTATTAAAAATTTTAAGTAAAGGGCAAATTGAAAACATAATAAGTACACAATAATTATTAAATTAACTATCATCTATTAACGGATGTATTCCCATTAGCTTCATGCGTGATATATAAAGGAATTTATATAAAATTTACAAAAAAAACAACATTTCGGAGACTTTGATGTATACCCGTATGGCGATAGTCGTGCATATTCTCATAACCTCGAAGAAGGTCTGCATTGCAATCGATATGCAATCTTGCGTGAACATGTGTGTGTTATGAATGTCACGTAATTTTATTTCCTGCAAAGGGATCAAGTATTCACGTGTAAAAATTAAGCATCGCAGCAGTAAACATCAATAAAGTACTCTAAAATTCAAATTCAAATACATGTTTATGTAAACATAATCTGCTATAAAAATGTTTATCATAAAATGATTTATTATGAAAACGAAAAAAGAACGTTACAAAGCCATTTTCAAAATATTTCATCGTCATATTTTCCTTAAAATTAAACTGCCAAGAAATATAAAAGGATTTATATATTCATCTATTTTCACATCATACACAAAACATTGTATGTTTTTGTGAAATGTTTCTTACTATCAGTTTTTTAAACAAGTTAAATGGAGACAGTTTCTGATCTGTTTACATAACGGATTACTTTAACTTCAGTATATTTACATATTTTTCCTAAAAACATTTTGTAACAAAGATTGCTTTTTGAAGTGTGTTTCCTTCTTTTAAAGGACAACCACTTCTGAGGCCAGCTGTGAAATATTAATAATACGAGCGTATGTAAGATCATTGTAAGATTCTTTTAGCAAGGTTGACATAAATGAGATCAGGGTTGGCCAACCTTTGTGCTAAGAATGCTTTTATTTAATAAAAAAAAATATTCTTGCCACTTTCAACTTTTCCAACAAACAGGGAAAATAAAAAAATATTACTTATAATCTTATTATGACATTTTTATGCAAATTGCATGTTTTTTTATGCATATAGCAAGTCTATGCAGTCGAAATAAAAAAAAATAATTTAATAAATAAGACGAAAGTACAAACTTAGTTTTTACTGTTAATAAAATTTTTTACAAGTCCAATCAATTAGGTTAAGTATATATATATATATATATATATATATATATATATATATATATATATATATATATATATATAAATACATATATGGATATATATACATATATGGATATATATACATATATACATACACATATATATATACATACATATATATATACACACACACACACGCACGCACGCACACACACACACACACACACACACACACACATATATATATATGTAATGACTTCTTCTAACTCTCCTTAACTGTACCCCGTGAAATTATTTCCTAGTTCTTTCGCCTAAGACTGTTATAATCTTAATTTAATTGTACGAGCGCATAATCTTAATCTTAATCTAATTGCTCCCGCTCATTTGCAGCCAATCACGACTCCTGTTATAAAAGAGTCGAACGACCTTCACCGCCACTATAAAACTCTGAACACACGGTTACGCGCGCTTCTCTCTTTGTGCTTTGTCTGTTTTGTCGACTATGTGTCCGTGTCGCTGCTTAGTGTTACTTCTGCTTTGTGTGTGTGAAACTCCGCAAATTATGTTAATGTGACTGCCCTTGCTTTTGGGTGATGTTCAATAAACGAAAAATGAAACCTACAGTGGAGGCGTATTCTTTCAAGACATAGCTATCCCTTGACCAAAATCTACCTATAAAAACCAACACCGGCCACTATGTGAAAAATCTCTTACCAAATCGGTCAACTTCCATTATATATATATATATATATATATATAATAAAAGGATTAACTCGACTCATTCAATACAAAATAATTATTAAACGCTCATTGTGCGTCTTTTGAAATACTAATTTTAGTTAACACATAAGGACTAGCTGTTACAAATGCTAACAAAATTAAATTAATATAGTTGCACATCAGCTAGTTATGAGAGTGATATTAATTTTATTATGTTCTGGAAGAAAACATTTATTCACTAACATATTTTGATCCGAATTTTGAGGTGTTTTGTCTGAGACGACGTAACTTTAATAAAATTGTAAGAAATGATTATTTATTATCTTTGCAAATTATTTAAAAATTCTGCAATAAGTCTTCGAATGAGGCATAATGTAGCCCGCGTACTACGAGTTGGCGTCGCCTGACTTAGAAAATGATTACCACATACCTTGAATTACTAATGAATATCTTTTCTGATTACTGAGATAATACCATTTGCATGCCTACATTTATAAAAAAAATTATTAAATCAGTAGCTTATCTAATGTAAGAGTTTCAAGTACAAGCACATAAACTATAGGGGTGTGTGTGAAAAAAAGGATATAAAAGTTAGGCTCTGATATAACAAACTCATCAGATCTGAACATTTTATTTGTTAAACAAGCTAACTCGTTATATAGGGGTGAAAAAAATGCAAAAGTTTTCACCTGAGGTTTCGGGAATTCTGTAATGAGCAATTACGCAATACATATTCAGGGTTAGAATGCTCATACTAAAAGCAATAAGTACTTTTAGCAAATTATTACGCACCCTTTAATTAGAAACTTCTAAATCTTGACTAATAGATCTTTGAAAATCGGACTCTGCATAGTTCTTTCTAGGAATTATGTAGAATAGAAAATACGCGCTTCCAGTACATATATTCAATTCTTCTTAAGCAACAATTTAATTATTTCTATTGTGTTCACCACACAAATCATCTTTAGATATCGATTTTCAAACCACATACACAATGGAACACTAAACCATATTTACTATCCACACGTCATGAGCTTAGGGATATTTTTATCGATGGTCATTTACGAAGATTAATCGTTCCAATGTAATGGCTGTGAAACGAACAGATTAAATAGCGTGCCATAACAAGAGGGTGCTTGTGTGTCAGGACACGCTGAATTCAAAAGCCCTGGCACTTCAGAGTTTCCGATAAGAGATTTGGCCAGCGGAGGCTGATGGATGATTGTTTGATCAAACTTTGGGCACTGTAGTACATTAGTAATCCACTCGCTTGCAACATCATTATATAGGCTTACATTTGAATGGATAAAAAGTTAACTAGCTCTGCTAATTACAAAAAATTAATAAATTTGTATTAATGATATTTTCCATGCCAGTTTTTATCCAGATTTCAAAGTATTATTGATTTAAATTGTTCATGAAATAGTTTTGATAATAAAATTGCATTTAATAGCCCTTGGCTTAATAAGAAAGAAATGTACTGTAAAAATAGCAAACAATATATAGATTAAAATAATATATTGGAAAACAAATAAAATTTACTTCATAAAATGATTCCTTTTCTGCGAATAAACAATTATATTCTAGAAATAAATGTGTATCTTAGAATCTTACGTTTTTCCTCGTGAGTCTAACAGTGCCATGTTTTAATGTGTCTTGATAAGACAATTGCAGGGAAAAAATTTTACATAGCTTACGCTTTAAATGATATTCATATAGTTATCCGTGACCTTGTGGTTAGGTTACGTATTTGGGGCCTACTTGTACCGAGTTCAAACCTCTAGCGCAGTAAAGATCCATCATGTGAAGGGGCTACTTCACATTAAATCTATCTAAACTCAGTGTCCTCCCGTGGTGTAGTTTGGTAATTAAAAAATTGAGTGTCGTCCTTGCCACTTAAAAAATTACGAGACACATCGTCATTAACCCTAGTATTGCTTTATAGTGTGATGTATATAAATATTTGCTCATTCAAATAATATTCATAAAAGAATTCTTCAGTAAAAAATAACTTTGTTTTAAATTGTATATTTTGAAGAAAACAATTAAAAGTGTGCTAAATTAAACTAAGCTTAAATTATTTATATTGAACACATCGATATCTTAGATATTTTATTCGTATTTTACACTTTAAAAATATTTTGAGATATCATTAGCACTGTTTAATTATGATTAACAAATAAAATTTTGATTATTTTAGAATTTCGATTCTTATTGTGGCAACACAGTGACAACATAATAAAAAAAGGTATTCATTTTAAACCTATTGGAACCACAGAAGGAAGAAAGACCATGCTTGAAATGAGCTGAGTCGGGGGAATCTGATTAGCTCGGATTTAATAAAAATAACTGGAGATCAAAAATCAATGAGAAGGCGCTTTGGAGAAATCTTCAGAGAAAGGCACTGGTTCATACATTGGTTACCATAAAGCAGACATGACAAACACGCGGCCCGTGGGCCACATGCGGCCCGCGAAGACATTTTACAAAATTCTAAATATCAATCTTAAAGGATTTTTTCACATTTTGAAATATTTTCTGGTACACATTTTCTAAAAATTAACAACATATTAACCTGTTATCTAATCTTGATTTTTTTTAAAAAAAAATCTATTTAATTATAGAAATAGCCTTTAAATGTAAATTATTTTTAATATTTTATTATTTATTTCCTTTAATTTCAATATAGTAAATTAATTTTTATTAAATTCTTAAATTCATTGATGAATATTATTTGCGTATATAGTTCTACGATTCCTCGTGTGTTCGACTTTTAATTCTCTTTGTAATGTCCAATCAGCGAGAGGCGAAGAGCGTGACGTCAGAGGCATTACACACAAAGATTTGTCTTTTAAATTTAAATACCCCAAGATGATCAAGACAAAGTGCAGTTTTACTCAGTCGTATGTGAATGAAAGTGGATTTTGGTTTTTATTCAGATTAGACAAAAAAGTTATTTTATTAAAATATTCATGAACAGAGTAGGAAAAGATAAACATCGTAATTTTCAAGAAAAATGAGAACTACAATATTTCTGTGCCCAAAACAAGAATAAATATTATGCCTGATATGTAATAAATATAATTCAGTTGCTGAGGAATATTATTTTAAAAGGTACTGTGACACAAACAGAAAACAAACTATGACCAATATGTTGCGAAACTTTGTGAAAAGGAATTGAAATCGATTCTTCAAAATAAGAAAAAAAAGTGTATTCACTAAATTTGTTGAGTGAGTAAGAGTGAATATGTGTGTGAACGTCACACTATTTAGCTACTCGAGAGCGTTTGGCGTTGGACCATGGTCAAATGACGAGGACGTCACCTGAGCTGACACACTCCGTTTCCTAACTTCCACACCACACCAACGGGAGGAAGTTTTAGTGTCAATATTTTTTACGTGCATCGGCCCTCTTTGTATGGCGAGTCTTCAGCGGTAGAAGGTTTGAACTCATGACTCGAGTCCTTTACCTTGACCTCTTGGGTACCTAAATTGTTGAATACAATACAACTGCAGTAAAAACTATTATATATTAGCACTTATAATCAGAGCACAGATCGAAACATTTATTGAAGAAGAATTTATTAGCGAATGATTAAGTAAAGTGGGGAATTACCGTATTTACTTGAATCTAGGCTGTTTTTTTTTCAGTGTTAATGCTACTGAAAGTCGGATGCGGCTTAGAATCGAAGGGAAAGAAATTTATTGGTTGGTAATTAAAAGTTTACAATACTGATAAAATAACTATTCATTTATTAGTTTTCATTTTTAATTTATTTTAATTTCGTAAAATTTGACTTCAATAACCATTTTACACTATTTTTCATTTTTCACAAAAATTTGTTGAGAACTTGAAGTCTGCTTAGAATCAATTGCGGGTTAGATTCGAAAAAAACGATATTATGTCCAGCACAAATAAAAAAAATTTAAAGTGTGAGTTTAAATCGAAATTCTGTAACCAGTAGAGGTGATCAAATAGTCGAGTCAAGTCACGTACTATAAATAATACATATTTTTGATGCATTTTTGGAAATTTTGATGAAGTGTTCCTCGGAAAAATTGATATCTCTTGCAACTGATAGTGCATCTACCCTGACCAATATTACAAACAGCATGGTAAAATTAATTCCAAACGTTTTCATTGTATTATTTAAAAGCAAGTACTAATCTTGGGCATGTACTTGGATATTGGACATGTTTTAAAATAGTTAGTAAAATTTTAAACTACATTAGAGCATGCAGACTTTAGCATTGTCCATTTGCTTCATATCTGGAAGATATAGAATGTGAATTTATATCGGTTAACCATATTATACGAAAGTTCAATGAGTTTCGAGTCATTAAGTGTTTAAACAATTTTTCATATTGCTGGATGAAATCATCCTTTTCTTGGAAACAAAAAAATTAAGAATGGCTTTCTCAGTTTATACTGCAAATCAAGTTAACTTAAGCTCAAAGCAAAAATCATTTTGTTACAATGCTATGCCATAATATTAACGCTTTTAAGCAAAAATTATTACAGACGCAAATTCTTACAAACAGAAGAAAAACTTGTCTCATTTTGAAAGCTTTCAAAATCTATTGATTAAATCACTTAAATAAAAATTTAAGAATATTCTTACCAAATTCAGTTGTTAGAAATGGAATTTGATCGAATATTTTGTGGTTTTAAAAGTTTTGAATTATAATTTTGTGTTTATTAACTTCACCTCTATCTATCGATATTGATATGTTGATAAAATCTTACAAATGGAATTCATTTGAAATCTATTGTGATTTTTGCTGAAGCAAAATTGTTTGGAAGTTGAAAATTTCATTTGTAGATCGATTTCTTAAAATGTTATCATCTGTTACGCATATAATGAAGGCTATATTTGGAAGCATTTATTTATGCGAGAAACTTTTTGCTTTCATGAAAAATATAACGAAAATTCAGATAAGACAAGATTAAATGATCAACATTTATCATCATTTTTAAAAATGACATCAGCTCAATTGTTCAACCAAATTTTGATGATTTTATTTGGGAAAAATAGATTTCAACTATCTTTTAAAAGTAATATTAATTTGTATCTCGTATTATAACTGTTATTTTTGTTTTGTTATTATAAAACATGTATAGATTTAAAACCAAATAAAAATATTAAACAATTATGTATGTATAATATTTATTACATTATACGTTCTCTAAATATAAATATAATAATTCTAAAAATCCTGTTTATAAATTTTTTGAATATTGAAAACATGCGGCCCTCAACTTAATAGAAAATAGTTCATGTGGTATCAAATGAGTTGACGTAGTTGCATAAACCCAGGAAAAATCCCAAAATAGCAAAATTCGCCTAAAAATAAGCCAGTCTCAATGAAATTTGAATGCAATAATAAGTAAAATGAGCTCTCTCTCTCTGAAAAATATTACATTATGCAAAGTATTGGCTGTGTAGTCGGATATCTTACTTGCGAGGACCATAACAATTGAAAAGCTTGGCACCATTTGTTTCTGTGTGTCTCACATTAGAAATCTGGTATTGCGAAATTGTAGCAATTAACCCTACGCATTGTTTGACCGAAAACTGTTATGGTGAGCTTTTGGGAGACTAGAGACAGTACAAAGCCGGATGTATATATATATATATATAGAAGTGGTTAGATGTCTGAACGAGTCCGTCTGAAATTCATAGACTTTAGAAAAAATTTCTGATTCGGCTTCCAAGAGATTCAGTCAAGGACGGCCCCGTGCTATTACAAGTGCTGATGACCAATATTTGTAATTATGTGCACGAATGAATAGAGCCGTATCTCTAGCTCTACTCGTATTCTCCCCCACTGCAAACTCCTGGAAGTTGATATCAATGACAATCGTTCGTTGAAGGCTTCACAGACGTGGTCTTTATGCAAGGAGACCGACCATTTGCACCTCACTAAAGTCACGACATTAGCGGGAACGCTTGCGTTTGGCGCACCAACATGTTCACTGGACGCAGTTTCAATGGATGGCTGTCTTCTTTATGGATGAGTTCAGGTTCAGCCTCGAAAGTACGTGTATTTTATATGGAAAAGCTTGGAACTCGTTTTCCCCATCACACATCCGTGAAAGAGATGCATACGGATGAGGTAATGTCTGTGTTGGAGATAGTATCTCTTGGGTGGACGCACAGAAATCCGTGTCTTTTCCCATGGAAATGTTAATGCTCATGCCTATAGAGATGACATCCTGGATGCTTATGTGCACCCTTATTCCGGGCAATAGGGGATGATTTCGTGCTACAGGATGATCACGGGGACCACAAAGAGCTCGCATCGTGGATGCTTATCTTAAGCAGGAAACCATTCTGATTATGCAATGGCCAGTTAGATGATCGGACATTAAGCCTATAGAGCATGTTTGGGATGCTCTAAGAATGATATGTAGCAGCTCCAAATCCTCCTCCTGGGATCCTAGTGAAGCTTTCAACTGCCTTGGAAGAGCATTGGTTCGCGCTTACTACAAATTAAGAAGACCGAATAATTGAGAGCACCACGCACCTTTACATGTGCTGTATTGTTTCTTGTGGAAATCGTACCCAAATGTTAAAGGTAATTTTCCAAAATCAAAGTATAATGTTTGCAAGTTTCATTAAATATTCTACCAATAATTTTTAAGTCATCTTCATTTTGTGATTTTTTCCTAAATTTATGATAACCAATATAAAGGGAAGTTTAGCCATTTATGATGTTGATGATAAGCATCAGTCAGTTGAAATTCATTTGATTCACAGGGGTTCATTATTTTCTGTTAGTATGATAAAAACATGTCTTTAAAATATTGGAAGAAAAAGGCAACAGAAAGAACAATTATATATCAAAGTTTCCTCAGATTCTTCAAAGTTAAACTGTTTTAAAAGAAATGCACATTTACGTAAATATTTTTTTTTATTCCTGTAGTTTAAAAGTAAAATCTATGAATATGTTATTTTAAATAACGGTATCATAATTTTTAATTAAAACACAATTTGTTTTTTTATTCTGAATGAATGAAAACTGAACAGATAACTGTTCCTCTGTATTTAAT
>BMAO01021166.1:0-23606 GCA_019973975.1 Trichonephila clavata | reverse complement strand
AACGCTTACAGACGTTGCCATGCTTAAGTCGATGTTTCCAGCTGCACTAATGACGGTCTCTTTAGTTGAACGTGCGTTATTGGTGAAGCTGATTTACGAAAATAAAAGGAATGCTTCTGCTGCAGTTCGTAAATTTAATCGTAGAAAGAACCTACGGTATGGATCAATGTCTACTTAAGGTATCCGGGTCATGAGTAAGAGATGAGGAAATTAGGAGTTCAATATGGAATACGTGGAGGCCGTAAGCGTGTCACACTAGTAATTATTGATGCCGTCAAGACAGCTGTTGACGCACAGACATCAGTGTTTGGGAATAGTAGCACGTGCGCAGTTTCTCGACAAACAGGCTATTCTTACAGCACCGTCCAAAGCGTACTCTGAAATATTTTGCACTACTTCCCATACATAATTCCCAGAGCTGCTTATAGGAACCAGCCACAACGTTTCTCATTCACAGTCAGTTTTTCTCAACAGAAATAACTGTTGACCTGTCGTGGCCTTAAAGTATTCTGTGGAGCAACGAGTCTCATTTTCTACCTCAATGGGACAGTCAACACACAGAATTGCCGCATTTGGGCTTAGGAAAATCCACGGAACCCAACGATCTCTAAAGGTCACTCTCTGGTGTAGATTTGCTGTAACATTCATCCTTGGACCATTCTTGTTTGAGGAAATCGGTGAACGTGGGCCTATCATATGTCCCGTTATGGGCCATCAGTGCCATGACATGCTGCAGACGTTTGTTGCACCGCAACTACAGAAAGGCGGGTCCTCCCATCGACCATTTTCATTCAAGAAGGTGTGCCCTCACATATCCATGGATCAGTGAAGGAGCCATTGCTCAAAACTTCACAGATGAACGTATTATCTTTCTCTCTCTTCCTAATTCATAGCCACCACGTTTGCGGATCTAACTCCGTAGGATTTCTAGTTATGGGGATATTTAAAAAGTATGGTGTATCGAAGAGGTGTTGTGAAGTTGAATGAATTAAAGAACGATCTGATGTACATCGATCAGTCCATTGACTTGAAATTTTGCAAGTGAATGAGGGTCGTCACATAAGTATCCTTCCCTACATCAACCTGGACACAACAATTAATTTGTCTTAATCTATTCTTGTTTCTGTAAACTGAACTGTTTCTCCCTTACCTTTACTTAATGCGGCTCGATGACAAGGTAATCAGTAACTAGACAATATATTGTTTTTGTATTCCCCGTTTTGTCGATATTGTGTTAAATTTCATGTTTCATCGAAAAAGCACCTCTGGGGACATTTGTACTATTTTTTTTTTTCGAAATTCCGTGAGCGCACCTCGTGAATAGCCCATATACAAAATTTTGTTGAATTCCGTTCACCCGTTTACGCTGTAGGATGCCGTTTGTAGTTGAAGTTTAATTATAACCACCTGATATATTATGTAATCATTTTAATTATATAACTATTATTATATTATATTCATTATATGTCAATTATTGATTGATATTGGGTTACTTGCAATCTATTCCTATATTCTTTGTTTGAGATATATTTCCAAAAAGTTTTTAAAATTATTTTCCTGGCGATTTGTTACAGCTAAGCCGCCATCCTGGATTCCATATCACTCGACAACAAGCGCTGCTTGGCGCGATCCCGAATCACGCCAACAGCGCTTGATGCGTAGCACTCCAATATCAAACTAGTTCCAAATTAATAATTGTATTATATCTTTCCCCTTTTTTTTTATATTTAAGAGGACTATTAAGGAAAAATATGTTAAAACTTTAGGAGTGCAATACATTTCCAATTAAAATTACAAAAGAGATTGATAGAATTAATGCAGTTATATTGGAAAAGATAATTTAATATTTTTACTTTTTCATGTGCTCATGATACCGCTCTTTTTGAATTTTTATAATGAATATACATAGAGAGGAGTGTTCAAAAAGGATCTTAAAAAAGGATGGCCATTATGCCCGTCATAACAAATAATATTTAATATAGAATTTTTTTGATCACATTCACTGGCGTAGCTAGTGCTGAAAGGACCCTGTTTCAAAAAATTTAAGGGGGCTCTTTTTTGGAGGCCCTCTTAAATATTTCACGATTTTTTGCTTACATATGTTGGGGACCCTGTAGCTTGGAAGCCCCGTATCACTGATACGGTTGGTAGCTACGCCCCTGATCACATTCCATTCTGAGTAGCAGAAAAGCGTAAAATTGAGATATCAACACTGAAAAAGCAGATAAATCATAATTTTCATAGTCCCAGTTATTGACATGAGTAAAAATAGATGCTCATTGTGGCATAGCACAATTCTTACGGGCACCTGAAATAGTGGCACACTTGCTTTAAATCCAGTGTCATGTTTATTCTCTTTCTGCAATAACGATTTTCGCTTCGAATTCTGGGTGTCTACAGATGTCCGATGCACAAATGCTTTTAATATGCTCCTCACAAAAGTTTAATGGTCTTATATATATATATATATACCTAGTAAGCATATCGCATCAAATTCATCGTATGGGATATGGCATTCTAGGAATATCGAACAGTGATGGGAAAGTGAACAGAGGCTGTATTATGCATAAATCTCATATTTGCGTAGTGACAGGAACAGGCTGCAATGAACCTGGAAGATTTGCATGAGAAAGGCACTGTACTGCATGCCTGTCAAATGTTCTGGCAACAGTCAACCAGATTATCACTCCATACATATTAACGGTAAATCATTCCTGATACCTACGAGAAACAACTAAAAAAGAGATTGCTCTCAACCCAGGAAAGTTCATTCCGAGCGTTGAAATACCCACTGATTAATTCGGTCTCATCAGTGAAAAGCATTTAGGAAAGAAACTGCGAAGTTTTATTTCTCCTCTAGAGTATCCACCTCGCTAAGTCTAGAGGGCTTGGGTAATCATCAGCGTTTAAATCTGGACCCTTTGAATTTCTAAGGGATGTTTACCTCCCTCATACAGAGCACTCAACGACATACTGCGACGTAAATATTCGGCTGCCATCGCTCGAGAATTTATGGAAGAAATTGCTCCAATGTTTTTCAAAGCAAGCTCTTTCATTGCGGATCCCCGTATTTAAAATAGTGAATGCTTTCTCGCAGTCTTCTTTCAATACTATAAGGAAAGGAAGACTTGAAAAGTGAACTTCGGAAATCACTCATTGTACAATCATCTTACTTAACAATACATTAAATATAAATCTGAGAATTCCCCATATGCTCATCCATATAGTTGTTAAAATATATTTAGCACTGAGGATATGCCACTCGTAAAGAGCAACGTTCAATTCGACTGCCTTCTTAGGGAATCTTGAATGCATTAATTTGCTGCAAACCTTTTTGCTTTCTTCTATTCAAGAGAAATTTGAATATATGCTCAATACTTCACGGTGTTGTTCTAGGAATTCGCTGTCTCTCCGGCATGAAAGAAATCGGGCCATAAGTAACGATATGGGCTTGCGAATTGTATTTCAAAGTCATTGTTCTGATATCCTAAAATAAACTGAACATTTTTGTGCTATACTATTTTTACTTGAATTCTTTAGTATTTTATAAGGATATGAATCAAAGAACTGCTAATTTGAAGCTCAGAATCTTAATCGGTCAGCCACGATGGCCGAATATAACCAAAAAATTACTGTCTCCAAATATTACTATGAATTAAAATTGTATTTCTGACTAAACAAATACTTCTTTAAAAAAATAATGGGCTCTTAAAATATTAACTTGAATGTATAGTATATTAAAATTTAATTTTAAATTTATAAGTCATTTGCTCATTTTTTTTCAGGCATCTATTTTCTTTGGTTTTATTTCTTTAAATGTCTGATAACTTTAAAAAGAGAAAACTTTAA
This sequence comes from Trichonephila clavata, assembly GCA_019973975.1. Classification (NCBI taxonomy): domain Eukaryota; kingdom Metazoa; phylum Arthropoda; class Arachnida; order Araneae; family Nephilidae; genus Trichonephila; species Trichonephila clavata. Next base: position 19,757 of record BMAO01021166.1, on the reverse strand, counting down.
GAGGAAAGGAAGATGAAAGAGGGAAAAAGAAGAAAACTTACAAGAAAACTTTTTCTTAACATTTATTACTTTTTACTTTGTAAATTTCTGAATAAAAATATTTTAATTCTCAAGTACAAGGTGTCACCAGTAAGTAGGGGAAATGGTCACAGAAATGTTATAATATTAAATATTTTCAAAAGGAAATACTTCATTGTCTTTCTAAAGAAACCCCCTTCGGTTCGGTTTCCACAAGGGACTGGGATAATACATATCCCTCTGCCCTTTATCTTGTTCTGAAGCTGGCATGGTGTTGTGGACGCTGTAGTAGAGAGGTGTGGCTTCAGGAAATAAGACTAATGGGGTGACAGGATTTCGGCTGCTGGTGTAAGGCTTTTCATTGGATGTTAGTGGTGAGCTTAGAAAAACTGCATGGCAAAGAAGTCTATTGAATTAGCTAAAGGGGATTGTGGGAAGGAAAAGAAATAAAATATATAAAACGAAGTTGAGATTAAAATTAAAGAGATGAGAAATTTATAGAGAAGAATTATTTAATTATGATCTAGCATAGCTTCTATTAAGAGATAGGTCTTGGATTTATTGTTGTCTGCTTTTTTAAATTTAGGTAGGAGTTGCAGTATTTGGAGGGGGGGGGGGGTCTTTTTAAAATATTGGAAATAATGCTGATTAGTTCAATTACTTGAGCTAGATCAGAGATGTTAGAGTCATTATTCTGGATTCCCACAGATTTCTTTGTTGTTGTCTAAGTTATTGTATTTCTATTGAGAATTGGGGAGTAGGGGAGGTAACACACAACACACTAACGACGTTAGCGAAGGAAACGCCTTCTTTACAGACATTGCAATTGAAAGTTTTGTTATTGGAATCTAAGGTGAACCCTTTTTAGGTCTTAGAATCTGAGGCATTTAGTATAGGAGTGATTTGGGCCAATTAACCCCTTAACAATAATTTTGAAAAAGATTCTCTGTAACTCTCTTCGCGATAAATATAAAATTGATCCAAGTACTCTTCTTGGGAAAATATTTGTAACAAACTCAATGCAATAAATTTATTCAGGACTTGTAAGCAAGATACTCACTGACAATTAATGCAGTAGAGGTTTTACTGTCTCTTCTTCTTTTGATTCAATGCAGTTCCCACAATATACGTGTATTGTTATAAACTTCTGAGCAGTCTTTTTTCCGCACTGAATTGAATTCTCTGAAAAAAAAAGCATTTGCGCATCTAAAGTGTCGGTCAGTAGAAGGGTCGGACCGTGACCTTCGGGCCCTGGCTAACGATATCTAGGGGCCCCCTAAATAATTAAAAATTATCCACTTCCTAAGAAAGATTTTTGTGGAGAAAATTTAAAATATATTAAACTTAAAATGGTTTTTTTTTATTTCAATCAATTTAAATACATTATAAACAATAACATAATTTACAAAAAAAAACTTTTCTACACTTTTGTGCTGCAAATTCTTTTATTTGCTCATCACATTTTAAGTCTTTAGGAGATTAGTATTAATAGAAGGAAGTCATATATAAGTAAGTCTAGTATTTATCATTGTCCTATATTTCTGTATAAGGCATTTTAGAAAATGCACGCTCCGCTTCACTAGTAATAGGAAGCGATGTAAAAATCTTTAAATGGTATAAAAATTGGAAAAACGTCAACAAGTTTCTTTTCAGAAATTAAATTTTACATATCACTACACGTATAGGACAGCTCAGTTTGTTTTTAGATAAGTTTTGAATTGAACGCCTTCATTTACTAAACATTGGTCTACGTCACCTTAATAGTAATCAATAATAGCGCGTACACTCTTCAAGTGGACGTTCTCCTTACTTTGATCTTGCAAATCCATCAAAAATTTTAATTTCTTACTATATATTCTGCATATACTTGACTTCTATTTAAATCAAGGATTAGATTATCTAACGCAACAATAAACGTATCCCTTTTAAATTTTTCTGTCCCATACACAGCTTTTTCTGTCGATTTAACTGCAAATTTTGAAATAACCCATCTTCTTGTTCACACACTATTTTCTGTTTCCACACTAGGACTTAATTTTTTGGCTGTGTCTTGATATTCCTTTAGTTTTTTTTATGATTCATCTACATTGCTTATAAACGTTATTCATAACATAATTAACTTATTTCTTTCATAGTAAGTGAATATTAACGCGACACTATTCAGCTACATGAGTACTTTTGGCGACAGACCTCGTAATTTTGAGCCATGGTCAAGTAAGGAGGACGACACCTCAGCTGGCACCCCAACGGGAGGACGTTTGAGCTCTCGACAGATTTAATGTGCATCGCTCTCCTACGCGACGGGTCTTTAGTGGTATTGGGCTCGAACTCATGACATGCCAGCCACGATCCGATATGTGACCACTAGGCTACTGCAGCCACTATTTCCTTCACAGATGTCCAAACCAGAGTTTGTATTTTTTTATCAACTGAAAATTAAATCGTTCAAAAAATTTCTTCCTAAAATATGATTGAAATAGCAATTTCAAGTTTTGTTAATTCATTTAAAAAATTACTGAGTTTTTTCGGAAATCAATTTTCTCACTTTCATTGTCACTAAATGTTTTAAGAATATTTATGTTATTACTATAATTATCTTTTAAGGCTTCAACAGCATCATAGTGACAAGACCATTTGGTCTGACTTAAACTTTTTAAGGTGAATTTCAGTTTAATTTCACAATTTAGAAGTTAGAAATCATATTGTTGCACTAAACCAAAGAAGTTCACTATTTCAGTTGCAACCTTAACTCTGCACCAACCACACTAAGAGAATGTGCAGCACACGCACATAATTAGCGAATTTTTCTTTTCTTTTAGAAGAGCTTGCACGCCCTTATATCGACCGACGTATTGGCAGCGTTGTCAAATGTCTGTCCCCTACAATTATCCAATAGCAGTCCATTTGTTTCTAAAAATTCTTCTAGAAAATTAAATAAGTATAATTCACAGTGTGACTATAATCTTTATTAATAAGACACATCTTTCATACACTTTTCCCTGAAAACAATATCGTAGTACAATAGCAAATTTGTCATTGTTGGACAAATATGGTGTTGAATCCATCACAATAGAATAGTACTTTGTGCCAACGTTATTTATTTGAGCTGTAATTTTTTTTTTTTGTTTTTGTTTAATGATTTGCTTGCCCATGATCTCGATTATTTGCTAATATATTGTTTTTGATAAGTACGATATTAACGATCTTAGTCGTAATTCTCACAGTTCAATATGTTCACGAATGAATGGGTTGAACTCTCTGCTAGCAGTTCCAGGACAGCCATAAAATTACCATTATGAAGAGAACCAGAAACTTCCTCGGTACCTCTAAATGCTAAACTTCTCATAGCCAAATACTGTACTACCGCAATAACACTTTGAGAACATTGTAGTAATGTTATATTGTGTATCTTTTATAAGTTGCTCCTGTAGCTGTTTATCTAACAACGGAGAGGGCATGACTAAGGAAATTCATTTGGGGGAGATTTTGTATAATAGTAGTACTCCTTTAGGGTGTTCAACTCTCAATATAATAGCTTCGAATAGAAATTAAGAGATAGTATATACACTAACAGTTCCGAGAAAATAGCCTTCGAAATTCATACTTAGCTTTTATGCAATTAAGTTTACTCAGCTCCAGCGATGCAGTGGCATAGGTAGTAGCGCACCTGCATTTCGCGCGGTTTGTCAGGGTTTGAGTCGCACGATCGACTTCCTTTGTTTTTTCAATTTATTTAATTATTTTTACAATTAAATATATTTGTTTAAAAAATGCTTATTAAATATTTTATATGATTATTTTATATTTTAAAAACTAAAACAATTACTATAATTATATTCATATTTAACTTATATTTCATAAATATATTATGAATAATTTAACAATTAGAAACAAATAGTTTTAATTATATGTAAAATTGTTTATGATATTTTATTATTGCAATTATTTTATAATAAAAAATATTTGATAAGAAAAATCAGTTAATTGAAAAAATAACTAAATGAATTGGAAAAAAGCAAGTCTACCGAACGATTCGAACCCTGACCGATCGCAAAAAATGCTGGTGTGCTATCACATATATATATATATATGACATGCATCGCTGTGGAGCTGATTAAAACTTAATTGTATAAAATGAATTGTATAGTATGAATTTCGATTGCTATTTTCTCCAAATTCTGCCCATTCGGCGATATTACATTAAGGGTTGAACATCCTAAAGCAGTGGTCTTCAAACTGTGTTACATGGAACCCTGGGGTTCCCCAAGGCATACTCAGGGGTTCCACGAATCACAATAAGAAATCTAGAAGAAACAAATATGTATGCAAAATGGATTCCCGTTCTCTATGAAGTTTATAAGTTACAAGTATCTATAGCTCATCCCCCCCCCATTCATTAACATTGAAAATTTTATTCATATATAATAACTTTATTTTTTTAACACTTTTTAAACTTTTATTATAAAATAATAAAGGAATAATAAAAAGTTTTAACTTGTATATACATTCTACTCTAGATAGTAAATATTATATTGCTTACTATCTCGGGCTCCACGAGTTAATTTTAAGCTCGTTAGTTAGCACAATGTCTTGAAAAACTAATAGTTTTTTAATGGAAAATGCATCTTTTTACATTAGTGGAAACCAACACCTATAAAGAAGGCAAACGAACAACATGTTAACAGAGTTAATGTTAAAATCTGTTGTTGTTGTTGTTTCTTATCCCACTTGACCGACAGAAACATCTAGATCAAGTCCATGAACCCGTGCGTTTTTAAGCAATCAAGAACTGTAGTTGGACTTGAGAACAGCTGGCTCTTATGGCATCCAATACACGCAAAGATGTGGGAAGGAGCTGCTTGGTTCACATTGCATTTCGGACAAGGAGGGTAAACTTTAAGACCATCCACATGCCGTTGAGCTCGAGTATGTCCACTTCGTAGTCTAGCAAGAGTAGTTTCATCTGGCCTACTGCTTGTTCCAAGTAAAGCAGCACCAGGGCGATTTCCTTCATACCATTCATGCACGGGGGCCTGCCTCCAAGAGGAACTGATATCTTGTTTGACCCGAGTAGCAATTTCTGAAAAAGTAAGGCAGCCACCATGTGTAGAATCTTTATGGCTGCCCTCGAGGGCCAAACCATCTGCATCTAAATTTAAGAAGGAACAGCTTCGAAATTTTAGGTTTCAAATTCTCTCTCATGCAAAATACACGTGTTTTCTCACACAACTATAAACATTTTTATGCCATTCAGAACATTGTGTTCGAGTTAAATGTATTTCTCAACGTAAGTAGCTACGAAAACAAAATATAAAAGCAAATTAAATTCAGAATAAGTAATGCAATAGCACTTAATCTCAACAGACCTAGACTTCGACAGTTCGTGTGAAAAAAAGGAAGCACATATCTCAGTTACTAAATATAATGCATGGATAGGTGACACTTGAATCATATACAGTAGAACGTCGTTAACGTTTATTATACGGAGCATCAAATATCCGAACCAAAGTCTGGATCCGTTTTCGAACAGTGCAATGCTCAACAGTTTTGGATGAGGCCAAAAAGTGACGGGAAAACTAAGGTGAGGGATATTTGGGAAATTTCATTTGTGTGATTTGATAAACATCTGCGCGGAATATTAGGTCAGTTTATTTCACGTGTTCTTTTTTTGAGATTCGTTGATGTAGAAACCTGCATGGCCTGAGATGCAGAAGACAATTATTTTCAAATGCTAAATGATGACGAGATTTTCACTTCCATGCAAGAAGAATCCGACCCTGTCGACGATGAAACGGATGAAAACAACAACGAAAGGAGCAAGATTCTATCAATAATTTTATCCATTTTTTAATAATAAATGCAAATACTTTTTTTTATTGATTTGACTTGAAGTGCCTGTAACATGTTGATCTATTTTAAATATTACTTTGAGACATATTCTTCGACGTATGTGTTTGGAAAGGTGTTCCACGAAAACACTTTCTAGTTCTAGTTGTACCATGAAAGCACTCTAAAATTCTAGATGTTCAGTGAGTTGAAAAAGACCACTGTTCTAAAGGAGTACTGCTAATCGTCCCCAAATGAATTTCCTTAGTCATACCCTCCCCTTGTAAAACAAACTTACTTTCTTTTCGTGTCAACCAAATTAACACTCAGAAAATTCGGTTGTGAGCTCAAACCGATGTCCTCTGTCTGAACAACGTTTTTCAGAAGGCTGCTACAGTCGGTCGAAAAAATAGTCGAGCACCGTGACCCTTTCCAAAAATGATTGAAAATGGAAAACGACCTTTTTGGAAAGGGGTCAGAATCGTGTCCCTTGGGGTGTGTTGATTGAAAATTTTTTCCTCTGAAAAAAATATGGGGCGCGAGAACAAAAAAAGTTTCATCCTGGATGAGGGGACAAATGAAATGGAGACTTGTCCCGCTGGGCAACGACCCATGTCATGGAGGGAGGGACAATGAGACTAGTCAAGCTGGGGGAAAGCAGCGACCTATAAAGTGTAGGCATTACAACGTTGGTATGTCGAGAAAAGACAGAGAATCATTCCAATAGGGGTGTTGTTGGAACATTGGAGGCAAGCCATCTCACGACGTTGCCCTCTTGGCGTGGGGCCCTCGTCTACGTGAGTGGACCCTCGTGTGACCAGGGTCCTGACAATTTAAGCGTCTCATTTTCACATCAATCGACCCTTGCACCCGTATAGTATTGCGTTTCTCAGTACCCTCTTTCCAGGGGGAATAGAAAAATGACTGTGGGAAATAAAAATGTTGGGCTGCCAAGCGTGTACGGGACCCATGGTATAATGTCCGATCCGGGCTGGAAATGTTTAAATTGTGTGATTCCCTTGTATCCGCGCTACGAGGAACCTCTGCATTTGAATCTATACGATAATAAAATAGTGTATGTCGAGGAGGGAGATTTGATTCAAAGGGAAAAAGACGTGTTGAAAAGGGAAAAAGACGTGTTGAAAAAGGAACTTGACGAGTTGAAAATAAAAGAATATGAATGGAAAATAAAAGAATATGAATGGAAAACAAAAGAATATGAGTTGAACGCTAAAGAATATGAGTTGAACGCTAAAGTACAAAACATGTCAGTTGAAAATAAAATATTGAAAAATTTGTTGCAAGGAAAAAGAGTGGATAGAATTTCTTTCAATACATGGCGTTGGAAAAACAATAGTGTAAGATAATAGTGTTCGACCTCGTTCAACCATCTCTCAACTTTCAAGTTTACTAGCAAACCTTTGAAACTAAATCATGTAAGCTTCTCTAAAAAAAAAAAAAAAAAAAAAAAAAAAAAAAAAAAAAAAAAAAATTTTTTTTTTTTTTTTTTTTTTTTTTTTTTTTTTTTTTTTTTTAGAGAGGTAGAATGTTTTGAACTTTTTGAGCTCTGCCAAGAGTTTGGTTGTCAAGCTCCTAAAAGATATTTCAAACTTGCCTCACATTCTTTTTTTGGCTTTTGCGATATTTTATTTTATTAGCCTTCCATTGTGAATCTTACACAATGTTCCAGGCACAGTCTCAAAAAATGTGTCAACCTTCCATTGTGAATCTTACACACAATGTTCCAGCCACAGTCTGAATCAATGTGTCAGAGTTTTTTTTTCTTGTCGTTTCCAAACCCCCGCCAATGGAAGAATGATTCCTGGTCCCGAGCTCCAGCAAACATTCTCCCATGGCTGTTCCAAACCCTCAATTTGTATACTATATGGAATGTCACCCTGATTTGCTTTTCATCTTTCACATTTTATTGGTCTTGCACAATGTTCTAACAATTGTGTCAGAGTTTTTTTCTTGTCGTTTCCAACCTTGACTCTGAGAGTAGCCCAAAAAAATGGGAGATGAATGACTGGTCCCGAGCTATGCTCCTTTCCAGTCATCCATCTCCCATTTTTCTGGGGAATCCCTCCTCTACGAGGCTGCTCGTATGGGGTTGGGCGCCCTGCAGAGAGGACAGGTATTCCTCACCTCCAGGTGTTGCAGTAAACACCGCATGTGAAATACATGGCCACAATGCGTCTTTTCTGGCCAATGCATCGGACTCAGACAGATGGAACACGTCTCGGGTATTTGGAAGACGCTTTCGGGCCATTTGAGTGCAAAACAGCCATCCAAGACGGCTTGAGCCAAGAGAATCCAAGGGGCCAACGGTTGAGGTCCATGTCGCCTCCAGGCCTTGTACGCCAATCGATACAATTTGGGAAGGGCCAAGACCGTCCACAGAGCTTGCAGAAAGGCCCCCTTGCCTTGGGCCGCCTGCTGTTCGAGGTAATCACTGTAAAGTTCGGAAGGTTCAGAAGAGGTGAGACATTCAAAGGTGGGCAGGTCGTCGATGGGCTCGGGATGGGGCAACACTTTTCGTAAAAGGTCTCCCAGGTCCACGGGGGAAAGAGCAATGACGTCGGACGGAGTGAGAGTCTGTAACTGGGCTCGAAACTGCATCATAAAAGTAATGTACTCGGCCAAATGGGCCTCGTGGTATTCGGCCAGGTAGATTTGAAAGGCTTTGTCAGACTCCATTGTCTCGTATGAGGCAAAAAGGCGTCCGAATCGTGCTTTTGAGAGAAGAGCGACGCGCAGAAAGTGCTTTTGGATTGGCTAGACAGGAGGAAGATCCTGTGAGGGTTCTTTCAAAATGGATGGCATCATCTCCGGTCCCGCCGGAAGCCCTTTCAAGGTGGCAGAAAGAGTAGGATCCACGGGGCCCTGTCTCCAACATTGACAGTGAGCTCGTGTCAAACATTCGAGCGAGTGTAAAGACCCGTCCCGTACGACGACATGATTGAAGCGTTTCACGATAAAATAGTGTTCGGGGGCGTCAAAGACATTAAAACAATGGCAAGTGTCGGGTCCTTCCGTGCAGGCATCTGCACTATAGACACAATCGGAAAGATGGAATCCATGCTCGCTCAAGACCACCTGGACGGGAATGGGAAAGTGGGTCGCGAGTTGTTGAAATTTCACAATACCCGCTAAACGTTGCAAGCGTCGTCTATAAGACGACCAGCGTGAGACGTTGTCTCGCAAACCTGGGAGAAATTTTTTTTCCAATTCACCCAGGAGAGAATCGAACGAGGTCATCATGAAGAGAATAAGAAATGTTGACAACAGAGCAAACCAAATGAAAGCTCGAGTGAAAGGCTCAACCTTTTTAAACACTCTCCAATCTTTCTAAAAAAAAAAAAAAAAAAAAAAAAAAAAAAAAAATTTTTTTTTTTTTTTTTTTTTTTTTTTTTTTTTTTTTTTTTTTTTTTTTAGAGAGATTGGTTGTAAACTTTATTTGCATCTGATAAATGTTTTAAACTTTATTTTGCTTCTGATAAATGTTTTAAATGTTATGTGCTTCTGAAAGATGTTTTAAACTTTATTTTTGCTTCTGAAAGATGTTTTAAACTTTATTTTTGCTTCTGAAAGATATTTCAAATGTCATGTGCGTCTGACAAATATTTCAAACTTTCCTTCTGAAAGATATTTCAAACTTTGTTTGCGAGATTTTTCAAATTTTATGTGCTTCTGACAAATCTTTTAAACTTTATTCGCTTCCGACAGAGGGTTTGGGAAACCCACTCTGGATCTCGTCATACATCCTTTGCCAACGTTTACTATTTTCGTCCGTCCAATGCATGGCCCGGGGTAAATAGTGTTGTCCAATCTCTAAAATTTCTTTCAATCGTGCTTCGGTGGGTTCACCGCGCATCACTCGTTCTTGAAACACCATCGATTTCAATAAAACGTGAATCACACAATCATGAGGGGACTCTTTTCCCCGAGAACACACTAAACAATCTTGTTCACAATAACATGCATCCGAAACAGCAGACATGGTCGGACACGATCGATTGAAAAGAAACAAAATTTCAAAGCACACTACACTAGACGAGTAAATGAAATGAGGGGGTGGTAGAAGGCTTTTAAACTTGAAAAGAACACAGAGTCCACGCAGCACAAGAAGAGAAAAACTCTAGCTAGACGAGAAATTAATTTATCCTTATAAAAAAAAAAAAAAAAAAAAAAAAAAAAAAAAAATTTTTTTTTTTTTTTTTTTTTTTTTTTTTTTTTTTTTTTTTTTTTTTTTTTAGAGAGATAATGTTTAAAAGCAAACACTTGACAGATTACATTTCAGAGCACAAAATTTGCAGCTTCTCTTTTTCAACATGACCGACCCGGACAATGTGTTGAGCCTGTTATCCGACCCTGGTTCCCCTTTGCCCTCCATGGGTTCTCCTTCACACCCAGAGTCTTTTCATGAGCCCCCAAAACTAAACTCTCCCCAAGACCCTCGACGACGTCGTTTCTCTTCGTCTCGACGACGCCCTCCTTATGCTTATCGATTTCCCCAGCACCACGCTCAAGTCTTTTTCCATACGCACGGTCTGGCCGTGTTGTGTCTCCGAGACCATGGTTTCACGCTCACCAACGGGGTCGTCTCGTATGCTTCGGATCGCGTCGAGGCGCATAAAGTGTTCAACTCTTTACATTATCTCAATGTCGGCACCCTCTGTGTGACCGATTCTCGTTCCAAGCAAGATTTTAAAGACATTCAAGCAAAATGGAGCGCTTTCAGTCCTTTCAAACGCATCCCCGTCATGCTCTTGAAATCCCATGCACGAGGCGAATGTCCCTTTTGCCACCAGACGCAATGTCATCGTTGGATTGCCGTGCAAGGCATGTGTTCCATACTCCACCAACCTCTCAACCCCATTTTTCACTCGGCCTAACACGTCTATAAAAGGAGGACGCGGGTCGACGCTTCTCGTCAGTTTGCAGCATGGATGCCTTCCCAGAGCACCTCTCCTCCACCGTGGTGCCCGTGACGCTGCCCGAGAAACCCGATGCGTTGGAATATGCCGCTCAACAAGGCCAGGTGCGAGCGGGCATCCTCTACCAGGAGCCTCACGCCAAACGCGTGTTTACCTTATTTCGTCAAGATCCGTGGTACCACCAAAAGACGTTGATGGACAATTTCAAGCGGGCCGTGCTGGAAGCCAAGCACGTCAACGAATTTCGACCCAACGCGATCCTGTGGGAAAAAGTGTCCAAAAGCCTCTTGAAAAATCCAGATCGTTTGCTCAAAAATACCGACAAGAGGATGGTGTACATTTATGGCAACCTGTTTTTTGTGAAAAAAGACTTTACCTTTGGGTTGAGAACGGTGCACCCCGGACAAGTGCATTTCATTCAAACGACGCACGTGCCCCTGCTGCTCTACGAACTGCCCCCTTCCAGTCTCCAGTGTCGAGCCCGACCCAACGTGAACGAGAAGAGTTTCGAGCCCTACGACCAAATGCTCTACCATCGGACCATCTTGGAGCCACACACGGCCTATCCGATCCCGGCGGGAACCCACTATTTGCTGTTGACGGTTCAAAAAACCGTTTTGGGTCTGGACCTGATCCCCGAATCCCTGCTCCCTCAGCTCCTTCAGAAGGGATTTCACCTGGGAGATTTTCGAAAAAAAAAAACGTTGGATCAAACCGCCTACAAGCTACCGCCTCCGACCCCAGTGCTTGGACTGAAGCGATCGGGGGAGGAGACGCGCCCCTCCAAGAAACGAGGATGCATCCAGAGACTTGTGCAGATTCCACAACCTGAGCTACTCTATCCTCAACCTGTGCAGATTCCACAACCTGAGCTACTCTATCCTCAACCTGTGCAGATTCCAGAACCTGAGCTCCTCTCTCCGCCACCTGTGCAGATTCCAGAACCTGAGCTCTCTCTCCCCACCTGTGCAGATTCCAGAACCTGAGCTCATCTCTCCACCACCTGTGCAGATTCCAGAACCTGAGCTCATCTCTCCGCCACCTGTGCAGATTCCAGAACCTGAGCTCATCTCTCCAGAGCCCGAAGCTGCTTGGCTCGACCAACTCCTAACGTCCTTTTCTGGACCCTCGGTGCTCCACCTGGTGCCCTCGTTCTTTGATGAAAACAATGAACTCATCACCTTCCTGGAGACTTTTGAACACGATATGGCGATGGAGCCCCTGGACTTGTCAATGCCCAAACTCTCCCCTTGTATCCGACCTTCTGTTGGATTTAAAGCCATGCAACCTCTGAATCTATCTTGTAGAGTATGATCAATAAAAAAATGATTATTTTTTTAAAAAAACGTCTCCTTCTTTGTGTCCAAACATTTATTGGACCCGTTGCAAACAAAAAGTATAATTGTTTTAAAAACAAGTCTCCTTCTTTGTGTCTGAATGATACAACCTTTATTGGACCCGTGTCCAACAAAAAGTATAATTTTTTAAAAAAGCAAGTCTCTTTGTGTCAGAATGATCCAACATTTATTGGACCAGTGTCGACACCGCACGACGATCGTGTTTGGTAATTTGGGTCGCTGGCCCGATCGAGTCACGTATTACGAGCACGACTATCCTTACACCATCCTCTTTGAACCCAATTTCGGGGTGCACGTGCCTCGGTCGTTTGGAAAGACCGTGGTCGTGTTTACCAGTCATTTGGATTTGACGTGGGATCCAGGCGTCCAGTTGAGATTCTTTCAACTGGGTCGTCCCCCGTCTCGCCGAGTTTGGGAAGCCCATCAACCTCACAATAAGGAGGCCTATACGTTGAATCTCACAAACTGCACGCGCCTAGCGGAGGTGTACGTGAGACTATTAACGTGGTTGGATGATTGGGAAATGCATCGAGACGACCCCCTTCCTTGGCGCCTGGTCATGCCCCCAGCTTGGAAACGGGCGTTGGAACCTCACGTGGAACGCTCGCATCGCAAGGCCTTGGAATATGGGATGCCAGTTGACGTCACGCTCCTCGACCCTATATAAAGCCAGCCAGCAGAATCATTCTTTTTCAGAAGGATGTCTATCTATTTTGCTCATGCCAACTACTTTCTCCACCAGGGCAAGCCAGTGCCCATCGAGTTGTCTATTGCCACCCTTCCCAAGAATGGCAGTGATCCTCAAGTGCTCTGCATTACCGTCAACCATGACGGATTCGACTCCACGCCCCGAGACATGCGATACAATGCCTGCAAAAACGCTCGTCTTCGTCTGGTACGTCCCTTGCCCAAGAGTGTGCCTGTAGACTACCTACCCTATTGCGTGAGGGGCATGGTGGACCCAGGAGGTCTCATTGTCGTGAAAAGCTCCAAACAGCAAAAAATGTTTAAAGAGTTGGGACTCGTCACCGTATGCTTGGAGATGCTGCCCAAATTCAACACCCTTGGCGATGGCACCTTTCCCAACCCCATGCATGATGACCTCCACGAGGAAGGGGACGTGTCTCATTGCACCATGCTGAAATCTTTTCAATTTGCAAAATATCTGCAGCAGTTTCAAAAGTTGCAGGCGGAATGGAAGGACAAAGTTTCAGCTTGGAGAGAGTAAAAAAAAATTGCCCAATGGCCCAAAAAAAGGGGGACCGAGTCGACACCAAAGTCGACTCGGTCCCCCTTTTTTTGGATAAAGGAAGGTGCCAAGGTTGGAGAGCCTCTCTTTTAAAAATGTGTACTCTTCTGTGAAAACATGCCCAAAAAAACAGGCCCAAATCCGTAACTAATACCTAAGAAGGAACCTTTTGTGTTTTAATTCATGACGTCATGAATGGATGTAAGTATCATGAAAATGAATGGAAGGAAAGGATAGGATGCAAAAGGGTTGAAATATTTTTCAGAAGCAAATAAAGTTTACAACCAATCTCTCTAAAAAAAAAAAAAAAAAAAAAAAAAAAAAAAAAAAAAAAAAAAAAATTTTTTTTTTTTTTTTTTTTTTTTTTTTTTTTTTTTTTTTTTTTTACAGAGTGAGAAAACTTTTCAGAGTGAGAAAAATTTTCAGAGCAAAGAATAGTTTGAGTTTGACTGTAATTTCAAACATGTAGCGTGTCTTTGGCTCGGGGTCAATAGTATTTTCCATTGCATAAAATTGGCTCCAACCTTATAATTGGTTGGTTCACCGTGCAACATTTGTTCTTGAAACAAATGATTGTCAGCTTATAAATGTTTGGGAGTTTTATGTAGACTTGATACCCAACATTGACATTTAGCTTTGGTCAAACATTCTTTGGAATGGAGTGTCCCATCTCGTACGACGACTTTATCCAATTGTTTCACAATAAAATATTTTTCGGGTTCATCAAATAAATAAAAACAATGACAAAAACCTGGACCTTTAGTATTTTTGTCTCTACTATAGATGCAATCCGAGATATGAAGCCCATGTTCGTTCTGGACCAACTTGACGGGAAGAGGAAATCTGTTCAAGAGTTCTTGAAATTTCACAATACCCGCTAAACGTAGCAATTTTCGTCTATAAGGCAACAACTGGGAGGTGGGTTCTTGCTGCACACCTGGGATAATCATGTCTTCCAATTGAGAAAGTAACGTTTCTAATGAAGACATGACTCTCAGGAAGGAATGCTTACAATCAGGGAATACAAACAAAACTGTCAAGCTCTTGGCAGATTGAACAGCTCAAAAAATTTTCAACCAAACTATTACTCTCTAAAAAAAAAAAAAAAAAAAAAAAAAAAAAAAAAAAAAAAAATTTTTTTTTTTTTTTTTTTTTTTTTTTTTTTTTTTTTTTTTTTTTTTTTACAGAGTGAGAAAACTTTTCAGAGTGAGAAACATTTTTAGAGCAAAGAATAGTTTGAGTTTGACTTCAAGTTGTCGAGTGTTTATACCCTACATTCAAGTGACGTCATGCGCAGTAGAATGTTATAGGACTTTTCATTTTTTTTCCAGTGTCTCATTTTCATGGCCTCGTGCTCGAACCTTCCATCTCGGTCTATTCCAATGGGATCGAGTTCTTTTCGATTCAAACCGTGTGAGTTTCAAGGCTCTCGAGACCTCCTATGGGGGGTATTCCCAATGGAGGGTTCGACAGGACTCGTAGCCCACGTCCTACCCTGCGCGACACACGTTCCTAGGTGCCTTAGGAGCCCCACCATGTACCTTTGAATGTTTTGATGGTTCACTCCTTACAGACCCTCCTATGGGGGGTAGGGTCAAATCAATGGGAGGGTTGCCCTCTACTAGCGCGTCTCTTTCATTTGACATGCTGCAAACGCTTCTCGGTTCCATAGAAGCCGAGATTGGTTCGTACCTGCCGAGATTGGTTCAAGACAACCTGTTTTTGAACCCTAGAGACCCTTCTAGGGGGGGTAGGATCTTGTAAGGGGTATCTTTCGAAAGAGCCTTTTATTCCAAACAGATGGATAGGTGACACGATGACCTGAGAGGTCCTGGGGCTGAGCAAGGTCCCGTTCAAGTTTCGCGTGACGCAAAAAGTGACCCGCACTCAAACCACTATAGCACAAAAACCATTCAAGGTGCGACATTGAAACCCAGTTTAAACAATGACCCATCGTATGGGCTATCCGAAAATATAAAAATATATACAAAAAATACAAAAATATCATCATGAAAACAAGTAAAACATTACGTGAATAAAGAGGTCATGCGAGACTCACCGGCCCTTAAGGGGGGCTTACACACAAATTTTGTGGCAAGTGACCCCGAAAAGGGATAGAAGAGATGGAGCTCTATCGAATGACATCAGAATTGGCAAGGGTCGACCACTGGTGCGGGCACTATTCGCTGAAAACTGTTCAAAATACCTTATTTATAGGTCGTAATCCAAAATTATTTCGCTGTTTCGCGCTGCTGGCTGTTGCTATGTCTCACCAGACTAATTAAAAAAAAAAAAAAAAAAAAAAAAAAAAAAAAAAAAAAAAAAAAAAAAAAAAAAAAAAAAAAAAAAAAAAAAAAAAAAAAAAAAAAAAAAAAAAAAAAAAAAAGCATCCCCCATAGCAGTTGCTCGACTGAGCTCCGCGAGCGAGGTCCTCCATTTTATATCCAACATTCAAGAGTGACATCACATTGTGCATGCGCAGTAGAGTTTTAAAGGCGCATGCGCAGTAGCATTTTATTGGACTTGTAATTTTTCGCAGCATCAGACTGGTAGTATGGAAGCTTTTCCCATTGGAACGCTATGGAAACAAGTCCAAACCTTCTATCTCGGTAAATTACGGTCGGATCGGGTCCAGACTTTTTCCCTGGGGGGTCATGGGGACCCCCCCTGGTGAACCGGAAGTGGCGATATCTCGGCTCCTATGGGGCCCTCGTAGACGTGTGACCCGTCCAAAGATTCAGAATCGTTTGTAGTTTACAAAACATTCATCGGTTTGGACCTAGACCCCCTGGTTCAGGCACTAGGCTAAAAAAGGCCCTATGACCTACTTTGGATTTGCTCCTCACCTATCCGTCCGATTTTCAAACGGTTGACGTTGTTGGATAGCCCTTCACAGGGACTCTCGATATATACCACGGATCTAGACCTTGGGTCCCGGGTTTCGATCCTAGGCTCCAAACCATTTCGACATTTGAAAGGGACCTTGCTCAGCCCCCACACCCCTCAGGGCGTCGTGTCACCTATCCACGTGTTTGGAATTGCGAGCTCTTTCGAAGGATACCCGTTACAAGATTCTACCCCCCATAGGAGGGTCTGTAGGGTTCCAACACTGGTGTCCACTGGTCTTGAACCCATCTCGGCTTCTATGGATCCCATAAGCTTTTGCAGCATGTCAAATGAAAGAGACGAGCGAGTAGAGGGCAACAGTGTCACTGCTGTGACCCTACCCCCCATAGGAGGGTCTGTAAAGAGTGAAAAAAAACAAAATTCAAAGGTAAATCACGGGGCTCCTAGGGTGCCTATGAACTTGTGTGGCACCTTGTAGGACGTGGGCTTCAAGCCCTGTCGAACCCTGTACAATTCTAAAGTATACCCCCCATAGGAGGGTCTCGAGAGCCTGGAAAAGAACACAGTTTGAATCGAAAATAACTCGACTCGTATGGAGCCGATAAGGGAGGGTGAGCTATCAAAGGGTTGGAGGGCACGAGTAGATGACAAAACGACTCATGGTGTAGGCAGACCCCCCATAGGAGGGTCTACAGAACATGACAACTGGAAATTAAAATGACAATGATAATACACTTGGCACTTGAAGAACAACTTGAGAATCAAACTCAAACAGCTCTGAAAAGTTTTCTCACTCTGTAAAAAAAAAAAAAAAAAAAAAAAAAAAAAAAAAAAAAAAAATTTTTTTTTTTTTTTTTTTTTTTTTTTTTTTTTTTTTTTTTTTTTTTTTTAAGAGAGAGTAAGAGTTTGGTTGAAAATTTTTTGAGCTCTTTAATCTGCCAAGAGTTTGACAGTTTTGTTTGTATTCCCTGATTGTAAGCATTCAAACGTTAATCATTTACAACTCACAACAAACATGTATAAATCTTCTTCGACTTTTTTCAGGCATTTACATACCCATTCAAATGATCCCATATGTTGCCCACAATGTGACGAGGAAATGACAGTACTTCATTTTTATTCTACACATGCTTCCAAAGAGCATAGTTTGAATTTTCGTAAACAATGTGTGTTTTGTTTTGGACATCGACAATGGAATCATGGGGAAAAGAATCTTCCCGTTAATGTGAATCATGTGGTGTCCTGTTTGAAGCTATTCGTCACAAATGCCAAAACTATCGGGGCCCTTTTAAATGATAAAATGATAGCAGACAAGACACAGAAAGTAGAGGTGGTGGAAACATGTGAATGTCAACACTTTCAACCCAATCCTCGTGACATGTATGGTCGTCCCCAATCGCATGCTGTACGATTATATGAGTCTGTTTTTGAGAAACCCGACCTGTGGGAAGAGGGGATAGAATTTGAGGAAGCCAGTGGTTTGGGAAAAGATGTTTATGGTATTATTCAACGTTATTTGAGGAAAGACTTGAATTGGTTTCACTTGATGGTAAAACATGATATTTTTGATACATTTTGTAGGGAAATGGAAAATATTCGGGATCAATTTGTCATTTTACCCTTTTGGTGTTTATGTGATGGGTTGACATTTAAAACACAACACCGACACATGATTCTAGCGTGTGAACAAGAGAGTGCGTTTGAAGACGTCTGGAAAAGAAAAGTTCGGTATGAATTTCCCAAGAGCGGTCAGGCTAAAAAATGCGTCGAGATTAAAAATGCCTTTCATCTGGTGCGCACCATCGTCTACGTGAGTCAACCCAAATCGTCGTGTGACAAGGGTCCTGACAATTTAAGCAATCTGCAACATGGATCGCATTTTCACATCAATCGACCCTTGCACCCGCACAGTATTGCGTTTCTCTGTACCCTCTTTCCAGGGGGAATAGAAAAATTATTGTGGGAGCAACTTGGAAGTAAAAATGTATCCAGTTGGGAAAAGGTTGCCAAGCGTGTACGAGACCCATGGCGTAATGTAAGATGGGGGGTACCGATCCATGTGACGGGCTGGAAATTTTTAAATTGTGTGATTCCCTTGTATCCGCGCTACGAGGAAACGGAGGAATACACACCTCTACAGTTGAATCTATACAATAATAAAATAGTGTATGTCAAGGAGGGAAATCAGGGAGCCGAGTGTTCCTTTCAACGCATAAGAGACGAAGTATATGTGTTGTCTCGTAAACAACAAAACATGATGAATGAAGTCAAGAAAACAAAACAAGCATGTGCCATGGACCACAAGCTGATATTAAGGTCAAAGATGGATGAAATGAAAGCGAAAAACGACCCAAAGCTCAACGAGATGAAAGCGAGAAACGACCTCATGGAAAGGGAAAGAGATTTGATTCAAAAGGAAAAAGATGTGTTGAAAAAGGAAAATGACATGTTGAAAGAGGAACTTGACGAGTTCAAAACAAAAGAAAATGAGTTGAAAATAAAAGAATATGAATGGAAAACAAAAGAATATGAGTTGAACGCTAAAGTACAAAACATGTCAGTTGAAATTAAAATATTGAAAGATTTGTTGCAAAGAAAAAGAGTGGACAGAATCTCTTCCAATACATGGCGTTGGAAAAACAATAGTGTAAAAAGGTTGGTTCGACCTCGTTCAGCCATCTCTCAACTTTCTAGTTCCCTAGCAAACCTTTGAAACTAAATCATGTAAGCTTCTATCTCTAAAAAAAAAAAAAAAAAAAAAAAAAAAAAAAAAAAAAAAAAAAAAAAAAAAAAAAATTTTTTTTTTTTTTTTTTTTTTTTTTTTTTTTTTTTTTTTTTTTTTTTTTTTACAGAGTGAGAAAACTTTTCAGAGCTGTTTGAGTTTCCAGACGTCTTCAAACGCACTCTCTTGTTCACACGCTAGAATCATGTGTCGGTGTTGTGTTTTAAATGTCAACCCATCACATAAACACCAAAAGGGTAAAATGACAAATTGATCCCGAATATTTTCCATTTCCCTACAAAATGTATCAAAAATATCATGTTTTACCATCAAGTGAAACCAATTCAAGTCTTTCCTCAAATAACGTTGAATAATACCATAAACATCTTTTCCCAAACCACTGGCTTCCTCAAATTCTATCCCCTCTTCCCACAGGTCGGGTTTCTCAAAAACAGACTCATATAATCGTACAGCATGCGATTGGGGACGACCATACATGTCACGAGGATTGGGTTGAAAGTGTTGACATTCACATGTTTCCACCACCTCTACTTTCTGTGTCTTGTCTGCTATCATTTTATCATTTAAAAGGGCCCCGATAGTTTTGGCATTTGTGACGAATAGCTTCAAACAGGACACCACATGATTCACATTAACGGGAAGATTCTTTTCCCCATGATTCCATTGTCGATGTCCAAAACAAAACACACATTGTTTACGAAAATTCAAACTATGCTCTTTGGAAGCATGTGTAGAATAAAAATGAAGACTGTCATTTCCTCGTCACATTGTGGGCAACA